>JARHVA010005120.1:727500-755000 GCA_037957365.1 Torreya grandis | reverse complement strand
AGGATAATTTTCTAGCCTTGTTAAATGAAGGCATGGTTGTCCTAGGGGCAACATGTGGAGTTTAACAAGGTAAAGTTGTATGTGTGTGTGTGTGTGTGTGTGTGTGTGTGTGTGTGTGTGTGTGTGTGTGTGTGCGTGTGTGTGTGTGTGTATGTGTGTGTGTGTGTGTGTGTGTGTGTGTGTGTGTGTGTGTGTGTGTGTGTATATACATACATACATACATACATACATATATATATATATGTATGCATGTATATATATGTATATATTCGGTATAAAAAAAGATTATATATATATATATATATAATCTTTTTTTATACCGAATATATACATATATATACATGCATACATATATATATATGTATATATATACATACATATATATATGTATGTATATATACACACACACACACACACACACACACACACATACAACTTTACCTTGTATGCATGTATATATATGTATATATTCAATGTTAAAAAAGATTATATATATATATATATATATATATATATCTTTTTTATACCAAAAGTTAAAGTATAAAACAATATCCTTTTTTGAATAGTGGACTATGCAAGTATGTATTAGGCATGACTTCTATTTTGATAATAATTGATAAATTTGTCAATCTGGTTACTTCAATCCTTGAGTTATTATTTTTTTCATTTAATGTGTAAACATTTTTTGAAAAGAGTAGTAAAACCTCTTTTTAATGTATCATGACTCATGAAAGTTATTTAGTCATTGGGATGGATCCTCCTTAAGGAGAGGAGGATGTCATAAACTATCCCATTGGCACTCTATTTAACTATGAGATAAAGTATAATAGCATATTCTTTGAATTTTTTTAGAAGTTGAATATTTACTTTGGATACAAACATTATGATATTGATATATATATATATATATATGACTTGTGGTATGAATAAATATTCACACATACACATATTATTATAATTTTCCCTAAGGTCCTCAAAAACTTACTTTAGTTAATTGTAAAAGATATGACTATGTTTCATTGGAATTAACATTGGGGAAAAATAATTTTATTTTAGGTTGAATTGTATATCATTGGTTTGGATATCATTTTTGGGGAATTTACTTCAATGAGGGATAGAGAGGGGAGATAAGGAGTATGAAAAAAGGATAGGGTTTTAGGCCTATGTTTTTTGGCTATTGTCATGTTGGGAGAGGATAAATGAATAACATAACGGTAAATAATAGACGGTATGAGAGTTTGTGGGTATATGTCAATGCAAGGGTCTGTAGGAGAGCTGGGTGTCGATGGAGGATGATGGATGATGATAGAGAGGGAGAATGAATAGTAAGGAAGGAAGGAGAATAATAAAGGAGTGAGATGAGGGAAGAGAGAAAAATTTAATGCCAAGGAATTAAACGGTGTTGTTGTTATTATTTTGGTGACACGATGGGAGAAAGACCAAAATAAAAGCTTGGATATATTTTTACATACATGTGTTCATCCTTTTAGTTTAATTTCTAAAAATTTGAATCCATTATTAATATTTCAAGTTCTACATAAGAACCCAATGGGGTATATCCTCATGTGGGAATACTTTATGATTACCACATAGGTCTATGTCATGGCCTAGGGAAGATGTATGTTTTTTGTATGTTGATTGTGTGGAAATATATTATGGTGTTCTTGTTTTCCTAAATGGAGATGGTGGTTACTTGATTTTATTCTACTATAGTGATGATATAGATATGTCTATAATGGTTTATGGTTTGTATTATTGGAGAATCATTTTAAATCTATGCCTATTTCATGGTGAGGGTTTAAATGTATAAAATTATATGGAATTTTTTTTATATATGTTGGCTATATGGATTTTTTTTCCAAACTTGGTATTGCCATGGAAAATAGAGATTACTAATGTAGCTAGAAATTCCTATTTAAGGGTGAAACTTAAAGATTTGCATGAATGATAACACTCAATTTATGTGGAAAGTTTTTGATGACTATATTTCTTTTATACCTTGCTTATGTTGAATTTCATATCATGTTTATAATTATGTTCATTATTTACAATTGATGTTTGTTTTGAAGCTCTCTTATCATTAAAATGAAATCCCTGGTTTAGGAAATGGTAAGTAATTATTTTTTAACAAGATTTTTGTTAAATATGTTGATCTTATGCATGGTTGGAAATTAATTAGAACATATATTACTAACTACATTTTGCTAACCCATGGCTAGAAATTAGTTAGGAAACTAAATGAGTTAGTATAGTTTAAACTTGTAATGAAACCTATTGGGATTTTTATAATTATTATAGCTTTGATGTTGGTGTCTAGCCTAATGATCTAGTGCATTATCCCTTTCATGAAGACCATGGTCTTGTGTGCTCACCTAAAATGCACAACTAGATACTAGTTCCCACAAGTTGTATTGATTAGTGTTATTTCCTTAGTCATATTTCTCCATTTATGTATTTAAACATATACTACATAAAAACACAAACAAACTACTTTGATTCTATTGTTACCAAGAACAATCACCATAATTATAAAATACTAATATCACTAGTTAACATTGTTACATTAGAAAAATAATAGAAAAATTATATTCAATTCTAAGTTCTAATTATCTATCCACTTTACACATCACATTCAACTATAATGAACACAAGAAAATTATGTGATGTCAAAAACTCATATATTGAGTGAGAGCATCAAGAAATCAACCAACCAACAACCCATCAATTACAATAGTGGTATTTATACTTATTTATCCTTGACTAAGTGTTTACATCATTAATGGAAAATATAAATAACTAATGGACCCCCAACAAATTGAGAGCCATGGTGCTCAGTCAATGATCTTTGCTTAAGAACATAGTCCTTTACACCCCCTATATACCCACACTATGATGGATTATTTTTGTCATGTGCTCATTTCGTCATGGTAGGTTAAAAAATTCTAATCAATAAGGGCTAGGTGTCGCATATGAACTTCTCCTTAATCATCCCCACTTCCCATGCACTCCCCAAGTATTCCTCTTTAGTTATGAGTCCTATATTTTTAGGTTCCTCATGACTAATTCTCCTTTAACTGAGTCCCCTCATGTTGGTGATTCTACACTTTTGTCCTCTTGTGCCCTATAGGTTTTTATCCATGTTGCTTCTACACCTAGCAAGTTTTGTGCCATAGTTTTTCTATGTTATGTTACTTTCACGTCATTCTAGTATCATGCCAAAATGGACAATACTTAGCCAAAATTTTGGAGCCAATATTACTCCATAGTAAGATATTAGTCCATCTTGGAATAAGTTATGCTAGTAACCTCTATCAAAAATTTAGGTCCCATGTGCTCGATCTCCTTTTTAAAATTGTCCAAATGTGATAATGTACTAAGTATCTTGGTAGTTATTTCTTCTATGGCCTCTTTTAATATCTTCATCTCCTTAAGTTGGTGAGAGGTCTCATTGTCCTTCTTGACCAATTCATCCAAGATCATGATGGAATCCTTCTAGATGACTTCAAGTGTTGAGACTTCTTTGACAACCTATCCTTGGAGGGCTACAAAACTTGAATTTAGCTGTTGATGATGGGTATTAATTATTTCCTCCATCATCTCCACATCTTTGAATGCCTTTGTGCACTTGATGTAATCCTTTATTAAGAGAGTAGTATTATCCATATATTGCCTTTGGGTCTCTTCAACCTATATTTGAGCCTCTAAGATTTTATTTAAGTGTACCAACTACTCAAAAATTCCATCCAAAATGGGAATGACTTCTCTAGCCCTTTCTAGGGTTCATTTAAAGACTTATAATGCCTTGATGAACTACAGTTATGCTAGTAACCTCTATCAAAAATTTAGGTCCCATGTGCTCGATCTTCTTTTTAAAATTGTCCAAATGTGATAATGTACTAAGTATCTTGGTAGTTATTTCTTCTATGGCCTCTTTTAATATCTTAATCTCCTTAAGTTGGTGAGAGGTCTCATTGTCCTTCTTGACCAATTGATCCAAGATCATGATGGAATCCTTCTAGATGACTTCAAGTGTTGAGACTTCTTTGACAACCTATCCTTGGAGGGCTACAAAACTTGAATTTAGTTGTTGATGATGGGTATTAATTATTTCCTCCATCATCTCCACATCTTTGAATCTTATAGTCAATGGAATAGGAACCCATCTATAAGGCATCAAACTTTCCATGCTTGCCTTTCTCCTCATGTCTAATGTCCGAAAGTAGAACCAGATCATCGACCTAACAAGTTATTGGAGTGACCATTCTATAGATGATGAAGCTCCTCTTTGTCAAGGAGTGTGACGCGAGGATGAATCCTACAAAGCTTTTGCCTGATAGGCTTAGTTTAAGAGGGTGAGATCTTGATCTTCTACGTTGGAGTTTGGAATCTCAGAATTAGGGACGATGATGGAGGCAATGGTTGGTAATGTTTTGATTAAAGAAGCTAGTGGTGGGGTGTATTTAGGTTGGACCTCCACTATCTATAAAGCTTTGATTAAAGATTGGTGATGTTGTGGAGAGCTTTGAATGAGGTCATACAAAGATGTCTTCATAGGGGTTTGGTGAAGTTGTTTCACCATGGGGTCATGAAGTGGCTGCAAAGATTAGACATATTAAAAGGGAAGAATGTTGGATATTAGTATCAATTAAGTCTATTATATTGGAATAGGTACATACTATATCATTTGAACAATATGAATTATCCCCTTGATATAATTAAATCATAGTGAGTTACACTTAGGTCAGCTCCCTAGAAGTATATGTTCCCTAAAAACTAATTAGCTTTGAATAAACCTAAAGGACTTTTCATGAGATTTGTTAATTAAGATGAGGAATTAAATATGATCAAATAAATGTAAAGTTGTTTTTGGAGTACATTATGCCAAAAAATTATGTCCCATAAAATTATTATAGCTGACTATTGTATATAAACTCTATGTTTATCAACATTATCTTAAATATAGGGATATTCATAAATATATTTGTCACTATCATCATCATAAGGATGAATAAAATTCAATCTATTAAATTTAGAGGAGTTTTCGGGATCTAAACCAACCATTCACTAGTCCATATTTTTATATACAAGAAATTTATTCCACTAATGTCTCACATTCTCATAGTTCCTCTCAAGATCCTATCAACACCAATAGTGGTATTGAAGCCACTAAAACAACATCTAATGCTTCCAATACTACTAATCGAGCACATCAACTACTATTACAAACACTCAATAAAATTAATATCTTTCAAACTCATAACACAAATCAAATGATAAGAATGCATAAGTGATAAGCTGGAAATCACAGACGATGCAAGGCTCAACCTTATGTAACCTAGAGCATTCTGATCAAGAACGTTCCATGTAGAATGAAGTCTCAAGTCAACTATAAATTAATGTCATAGTCATGTGAACCAACCATTTTACTATGCATCAATGTAGTTATGTCATTGATTAAGGCATTGATCATGATCAAGCACACAAATGTATATTGTTGATTATGGTTGATCATTATCAAATATTTAAGTAAATACTTGTGGTTTATGATCCCATTTTTAGGGTCTTATACTAAGAATATATCAGTATACTACCAAAAAATCTTGAGGAAAGGGATTTAGTCACCCAATATAAGACTTGAACTAATCCCATATGTATCTATTAAAGGAAACTATTAGTGGGATGTTAGATTCCCCCCCATGTGTGTGTGTAGTAGTGGTGCATCAAAATATGAAAAAAATGTTTTGGCATGTCATATCCATGGATAGCTTTTAAAATGTGGTGCTTGTTATAAGAGGAGAGATATTTTAATGATACACCCATAGTGGCTTGGGTAGTGTAATAGAAAAAAGTACCAAGGAGAGGATATATTAAGGGAGCTCAAATTATTAGTCCTCATTATACATATATAGAAGAAAAGACACCTTCTTGGTCTCTAAGGTTGCCTCTTTTAGAATGAAGCATGGCCATAAATATAACATCCTATTAGCAATGCTAAATTGATAATGTTCATGTGGATTGGTAGTTTTATCATCATTATGATATTATATAGACTTAGCCAATTCTTTCCTTTTAATGGGGTTATACTCTAATTCAACCCCTGCACTGTTAGCCATAGAAGTGCTACCAATGGTCATTTCACTCCTTTCTTCCTCACAATCCCCCTCTTTGTCATATAAATGACTCTAATCAAACAAAAAGTCATTAGAGGTAGAATCCTCCTCTCACATTGGAGAAGTATTTTCAAAGTTAAAATCCAAGGCTTGTACCTATACTATATGGATTTTTTGCTAAGGTGTTTGTTTTATGGTCTATTGTTATAAAGCTCCAGAAGTAGTTGCTTTTGGGGGAGATGGTTGTGATGGTTCATGGGTGAGGGTGGAGTTGGAAGAACATGTGTAGGTGAAGGTGGAGGTGTAGGGACTTTATTTCTTATTGATTTGGGTGGATTTGGTTGATCAGGTGAAGGGCATGGTGGAGAAGGGAAAGGTGGAGATAGGCAAAGTGGAGATGGGTGTAGTGGATATGGGTATGGTAGAGATGAGCATAGTAGATAAGGGTGAGAAGGAGAAGAGTGAGGTGGATATGAGAGATATAGAGATGGGAATGGAGATGAGGGACATTATTGTGGAACCTAGGTAGCCTTATATCACTTTGGTGGTACTTGCTAACTACTTGTATTGGCCTCTTATTCAACCCTCTTTTTCTTCTTTAATAGTGTCACTGGTAGAATATTTTCCTTAGGGTCTTCACCTTTTGGATCCTTTCAATGGTATTAATATAAAATAAGTTGTGTAATTTTTCTCCCACTATTATCTATTTGAATTTTATGTCCATCAGGTCCATCTCATTCCTCTCTTGGTAGGCCTTCTTTCCTAGATATAGAAACATTTTTCAAAGAATGTGAATCTCCAAGTCTATCTTCTTAGCCTCTAATGTAATGGATTGCACATCATAGATCTATTTCATAGATTCCATGAATTATCATGTTGAGAAGGCATATGGTAAATTTAACCATGTAGAGAGATCTTTGGAAGGGATCATTCGTATGCATGAAAGGAATAAGTGTTACTTCACTACATACTAGGCTTGCTCAGTAGCCAAAGGGGGAAAATCCTTTGGGATACACTACTTTGTTTTGAAAACCTCCCTCATTCAATCAAACTAGTACCACAAATTTAGTTTTTAAGAGGGGGTGATGTGGTGAGGACATGTGAACACATTGTAGCATTTAGTAGGGTACCTATGCATGGGGGGTTATATCCACTTCAACACTCCTTAACTATAGTTTGGTAGGATAATCTCATCAAAAACCATTAAAAGGAGAAATACCCCCATAAAAACCTATGTTTGGGGGTCTTATGAGTTTTTTTATACATATTCAACAATATTCCTACTAAAATACCTGCCCCAATTATATTTAAAGCCTTAGGTGACATGGTGGATAATTTATAGATGTGGCATATCAAATTCCTTCCATCGATCAGTCCCACCATTCTTAGTCATAATGATCCACATTACAACCCAAAGGGTGGGACCCTATAAGTTCTTAATGTGCATGGAATGGCCCTGCTTTTGGTACATAAGTGTCATAATGGTCTCTTGGAACTCTTTAGTGTTTTCAAAGTCATTGGCCACATCCAAACATAAGCACTATAGTCCCACGACCTAAATTATCCTCTCAGGTGTGATGTTCATACTATGCCAAACAAAGTAGATATATTCCTCATAGATGTGTAAGAGCAAGAACTAAACCACCTCTATGGGTTTTCAAACTATAGAAAATTGAAGAGTTGGAACAAACCTATAACATCCAATGCATTGAAGATCTTGAGACTAAATAACACTTGGTTCTTGGTGTTTTGGCACTCAACTCAATAGTCATTTTGAATTTTAACCTTATTTCCATGTTATCGATGGTTATAATCAAATATTGTGTAAGTGGAGACCTTGGAGACCCAATTATCCACATGCAAGACTAATTCTAGATACTGCATTTCTTTAATTAGTATAGGTAGGGGTAGGGATGATTGAGTCTTATTTTCTAGGCATGTCAAGCTTGCTTCCTCTCTCTCTATATACATTGAACTTGTTTTAGAGTGTCTTATTTAATGAAAATTATGTCTCCCCAACTTACCTCTTTTACCTCTAGCATCATAGGTAATGGTTTAGCTATCAAGGGATTTTCTTGGGCCACATCACCCTCTATGGAGCCTAAAAGTTGATGCATGACTATCCAACATTTATAAACAAATACATGGTTATAGTTTCACCTTTTTGAGCTTGAGTATCTTCTAATGGTAGATTTATACAACTTGCAACCTATAAGCTTTCATTGTCATGACCATGTCTCAAATGTCCCCCATTTCACTAGGTGAGAAGTGATGCTTTCCTCAATACCTATATTAAATTATGACTTTTACATATTATGGCTTTGATATTCACTTATTCATCTCTAGTATTTACTTATTCTCAACTTTTTGGATCTATTAGTCATAATTAATCATGAAGGTAAAGATTAAAAATAATTTAACTAGCCATTTTATAGGCTCAAGGGAGTTCTATTGTCATTACTACCTTCCTGTCACCCATAACTTCATGTTATTAATGTAGGTCTTTAATGGCTATTAAAATTTGGTCATTACTTTTGGAATTTAATGATTTTAATGGTACTATCATGTCACACCATTGGCACATTTATTTCCATAATAATTATTTTTTCATCAATGTCAAATCTCATCTCGTGCCTTCCTTTGAAGTAGATGATAGTTATGTCCCATGCTTTCTTTGTTGTGGAAGAAAACAATATTTCAAAATTCAAATTAATGGTAGGTATACCCTATCCTTAGGCTTCATAATTCACATGCATTAAATAACTTGCATTCCCTTAACACGTTATGTGCCTAGGTTCCTTACACCATAATAACCTTATGTACCCATATACTTTGTACACCTATGAAATCTATATACATATGAATCTTTAAGATTTATGATATCTTTATTTTCTGATCTCTTTCTACCCCACACTTAAAATGAGTCATGGTCCTCCATGAAAAGAAAATAAAACATTAAGAAGAATTACATTAATAAATGTTTTCATGTAGCAAAGGCAAAAATTTTATTGAAAATTGGAAATCCTAAACTAATTGTAAAAGCCTTATTGATTACAATAATTCAACTATTCAAAAGTGAAATATGGCTGAGCTAATTTCCATTATAATGCTTAGGAAGGAACTAGGCATCCAACACTTGTAATTAACATGATTTGATAGGTTGAATGCTATGAATGATAAAGGACCATCCCAACTAATTTGAAGTTTTCTAGGATGGCATGTAAATTTTGAGTCATATAGTAGGACTTTGATGCCCAAATTAAAAGTTTTATGCTTTAATTTTTAGTCATACCATGCCTTCTATTTGCATTTTTCCACATCCTAACTCTAATGACCAAGGAATTAGGATTATTCAAATTATAACAAAAAATCTAAGCATGACTTCAAGTATTCCTCCTCATTAAATTATCCCATGCACACTATATGGAGAGATAGTACTAAAAACTTAATTGGATGGACTACTTCTATACTATATACCAAATTAAATGGGGTAATTCTATTTAGGTGCTTGTAAGTCATTTGATAGTCCCACAGGACCATAAATACCCTATCATCTAATTCTATTTGGACAATATTGAAAATATTTTTCAAAGTGGTTCTTAGGATCTTTTTGAAGGCTTTGGTAGTGCCATTAGATTGAGGATGGTATGGTGTTGTTTTATGGTGTGTAATCATGAACTAAACTCACTCAATGAGACATGAATTGTTTCATTCAAGAAATGGGTACCACAATCATTTGTGAAACCTAGTTGACATCTAAAATGAGTTATGATATTTTCCCAAATGAAACATATAATAATAGTAGTAGTAGTAGTACAATATTTTGTTGGTGTAACTTCAACCCATCATGTAAGGTAGTCAATTATTGTGATGATGTACTGAGAACCTATTCTTCATCTATATGGAGTGATGGGGCCACAAAAATCAATGGCCCATTTATCAAATGGTTCTTGAGAAGGTATTAGTCATAGAGGCATGGCATCTCTTCAATTAGGTTTTCTTATGCATTGACATATGTCACACTACCTAACATACACTTTAGCATCCTTAAAGAGAGTAGGCCATCATAATCTGACTAGTAAAACCTTATGCACAATAGCCTATATAGCATAGTGTTTTCCAAAAATTCCTTAATGAACTTCTTGAAGTACTTTAGGATGCTCATGTTACATAACATAGTGTGGAAGAATCTTATCATGACCAATTTTATAAATATCTCCTCCTCTAAGTTAAAATGGTGTGGTATGGATTGTAAGTTAATTCTTGGCTTGACGAGTAAGACAATCAAGAATTTAACCATAAGTAAAAAAAGTAGAAATATACTTGAGTTCCTCAAATACATGGGTCACACAAATTAGTTGAACATTAGGTAACTCATTTTCAATGGCACGTGGTGGTTTTCCAGACTCAATCCGAGACAAGTGGTCAGGTTTACAATTAGCTTTTCTAGGTTTCACCATGACAAAAAAATAGAACTATAGAAAAAAAACTATCTAGTGATAGATCCATCCATGTAGTACATGTTTTTTAACAAGGTACATCAAAGCCTCATGATTTTTATAGAAAATAAAAGGAGCATCCAATAAATACTGTTAGAAATTATGAAGAGCATAGACCATCAACAATGATTCAAGATTCATAGTTGTATAGTTATTTTTAGCTAGAGTGAGATTTATGCTAGAAAAGTAGATTGAATGATCCAGGTGACCTTCACTTGGTGTGCAAGGATTGCACCAATGGCCATTGTAGATGCATAAACATGGACATGGAATGGTTTTATCCCATTAGGAAACTAGAGAATAAGAATAATCATTACTTTATCTTTTAGTGTTTCAAAATATTGTTTACAAGAAGAATTCCATATGAAATTCTCATTATTTCATAGAATTTCCTCTAGGGGTGTAGTAATCTTTGCATATCTAAAGATAAACTTTCTATAGTACTTGGTATGGCCTAAAAAGGTGCAAACCTCACACTTAGTCTTGGGCACTAGGAAGAAAATAATAACAAACACCTTCATTGGGTCTACAAAAAGTATTTAACTACATATAATATGTCCTAATATCACACCAAACAATGTATAAAATAGGCATTTATTTAAGTTTAATGATATTTGCAATACTTGACAGTGCTCAATCATAAGCCTCAAGTTAGAACAATGGTCCTTAACCAAACCATAAACTATCCAATTATCCAAGTAAAATTTGATAAACATATGGATGAAATCCTTAAAGGCTTCAACATCTATGCATGAAAACATAACTACGACATTCTTCAATTTGAAGGGCATGATAGTATATGCAAAATATCCCTATTTGGTGGCAAACATTTTCTTTGGTTGTTACTTTTTAGCTAGCTATACCTGATGGTATCTTGAGAATCCATAGGTGAAGGTATATATCTCACATCCAACAACACCTTCAAGGATTTCCTCCATGAAAGGCATTGGGAAGGATTTAATGACACATGATGTATTAAGTACTTGATAGTCTACACAAATATAGATGCATCCATTTTTCTTGATATTAATCACCATTGGACAAACCAATTTAAATTAATTAATGGGTGTGATTATTTTAGTGAAAAACATACTATACATTTCCTCTTTAACGTGCACTCATATATTAGGATTCATTCTATATGGATGCTTTCTAACCGATTGAGAATTGTCATTCAACTTGATATACATCTCTCCTAAGGATGGATGGAAACACTTCATTTCACTATAGTTTATAAAAAATGCATCATGATATTCCTTCAAAAACTCAAATATCTTTCAAATCTATACTTCAATATAGTAATTTCCTACTGTAGCCATCTTTAGTTCTTGCTTTTTGTCGATACTGCACTAGATAGTCTGAATGGGCTCATTGCAAGGGTTGTCTAAATTGTCACAAGTATCATGAATAATTATTATGCTATAGTTTTTAGGTACATCCAAATATTTTGTAAAAGGGTTGTTTAGATTGGATCCTTCACCTTTTTCCATGTGAAACACTATATTTTATTTTCCTAAACGTATTTCTTTACACCAGTCATGATCAAGGCCTGGTTTTAACATGGAAACTTGTGTTGATGTTGCATCAAAGAGATGTACATGTTATTTAGGAACATGATGGATATTTTTTAGATGATCTTCAAATGGATTTAGTTTACCAAAAATTTATTTATGTATGGCTTGAAGGGTAAGGCAGAAATCCATTCTTGGAGAAGAATAAGATAGGGTCAATTTCATGTTTTCCTGTAAGAGATGATGAAATTAGGTTCCCATGTGTCATTTTTTATGAACATACCATGCCCTTGCCTAGGTATGTAAAGTTTCATAAAATTCACTGACCCATAAGTACTCTAGTAGATATGACTCTTCATTTCTACACATTTGATCAGAGGATTCTATATGTAGTTCTAATGGTAGTACTCCACTATAGCTAATTACTCCTTGACCTTATTATGATGATAGAACCAATTATTCAAGGTAGAGCATACTTGGTCACACAAAAGGAGTTTTTCATGATGGGTTTTAGACCATATTATATCTATACCATATAATATATGAACTAATGACCTCATATGATCAGTTATAGTGTCATATAATTATTTAAGGTGTTGTATGAATCTACATACCTTCATTTATACATGAAACTATGGAGCCTCATCGAGCCTTTCAAATAGTGGCTCTATGATTGGTCCCCTTATGTCCTTCTAAATGGTGACAAGGTGAAAAACCTTTGACATTTACAAAACTTGTGTGGAATGGTCTCCTAACTTATTATTATACTACACACTCTAATAGTGAGGTCATAGTTACTATGTGCACAAAAAATACAAGCATTTCTTGTAGTGTTAGAGAGGGACTGAGTTTCCAACCATCTAAAATTTCTATTAGAATTTAGATCCCTTTGTTCATCATCTCTATCAGTGACATTATAGATGTGTTTAATGTCTTATCCAAATTGATGTATTTTATATAAGGGCCCCCTATGTTTGATCCAAGGAAATAACAATGAACTAGTCAGTGTTCTCAAAACTAATATATCACTTCTTAAAACTTAAATATGCATTATTTTCATAACACCAAGGTTGTTATAGTAGAGTGGGGATGTCATCTTTCATAGATAATTCAAGAAATGCAAAATACACCTTGAAGTGTACTCAAAGTACATCAACCATGGCATTCTTGATGACACATATTGGTAAAGCATGAGTCTTGTTAGCCATGAACAACATGTGAGGTGATGGCTATAAAATTGGACTAGATATTTTTTCTAGGCATCTTTGGTGAGTTAATTCACTTTTGTAATAGTTTTAACAAGTATGTCCCGGATTATCCATCCATCGATGGAAACATTGACTAATATCTCTCTATCTTTTGGGGGAAAAAAGGGAATAGGAGTGTCCTACCTATAATCATGATTCAAGAGATGATACTCAATATACTAAGTGGTTTGGGGTTGAGAATCATGTGGTGTTTCCATTTTATTCTTATGCTAAGTACTTAATTTTTGGATAATGTTCTCATCTAGCATGCATTTGCATAGTTCTTATAAGTCATCATATGCCACATTTTATGGTTTATCTACCCTTTGTACAACAACATGTTACAAATTTATATTTAAGGAATTTAATCTATCTTTTGAGTTCTCATAATAGTGCCATCATATCATGAAGTAATTACTTCTATTATTGGGAATAAGGATATTTTCTTACTCATGGTCCTTCACGCTAAACATTTTCAATAGAATTTGAGATAGATTAAGAATATCTAATACACATGGTAATATTCAATTGTTAAATAGTTAGGGTACCTAAACATGTGTTCCAATGTGGTTTCTTAACTTTTATCATGATGGCACCCTTTTAATTTTTCTCCTTAGTGATACCTATGTACAAATTAGGACACTCTTCCAATCATTAGTCCTTTTTATAGTAAGCACACGTAAGGTAATATGGATAATCTATTTGTTAATGGTTTGGAGATCGACATTTGAAACATGTCCTACGTGGGAAAAAACTCCTCCTCATCCTCTTCCTTGACCTTGATATCCATCATTATCTTGGTTGGTGACTATATAAATCTAGTGCATACCATGCACTCATGATTCATAAATGTCACTAATCAATCAGTAGTCATTAGTGTCATGAGTATAGGTATCACATATATTATAATAATAAGACACCTTTTAGTGTGTTTCTCATTTCAAAAGAGGACAATAATTTACATCATGTTATTCATGACATATTTCATAATACTACTTCATTATAGTGTAAATGTTCTTTCACAGGTAGTTACTTCAAGTGTGACCCTCTGATTTGTAATAGTAAACTAGAGACTACTATGAGTATCATGTGTATTATTTGTATTTAATTTTGAAATTTGTGATGCCATATAAGCTATATGAGATTCCATAAATAGACTAGTCCTTGTATCGACACTTCTAAATTCTTCAACATAAAGGGTAGCTTCTAAGGCTTCGTGTGGGCTAGTGAAAGTCTTTTGAGATAGTGTTCATCAAAAAGGTAGTAACAAACCTCCCATGAACCATTTTACATGTTGTTGATCATTTATTTTGAAGGACATGTTTGAAAAGAATATCATAAATCTTATGTCATACTCTTACACACTTTCAATAAGTTCATGATTGATGTCCTCCAATGTGGCTATGATTTATTGTTCAAATTTTGGAATGTCAAATTCCTAAATAAATGTTATTTTAAGTTGATTATAGTTGATTACATATTATTAAGGATCAAATTTTCTATACCATTTATGGGCATGGTCCAAAAATTTAGTTTAAAACAATGTGGCTTTATGCTTATAAGAGGTGATTCCTTGCACCCTTTAAACAAGTTCAAATTTATGAACATGCTCAAATAAATTTTTCATGACTTTATAATTTCATAAATGAAGTGTCATTTCATAATATACCATTTTTGGTTAAGGTGTCAGAACTAATGGTTGTTGAGAATATCTAGCCCTTGTCCCTTAAGGGAGAAGTTCACTACATCTTCTTGTGCCTCCTCCTAGTCCACCTTCAATGCCTCTAACTATAACACTCATGACGTAGGGCATATTAGATAGGTGATTAACCAAACTTGGACATGTAATCCATCCACTTTGAGGGCTAAGTCCTCCAAGAATCCCTAATTTCTCCATGAAATTCCTTTGAAGGGAGAAGGAAAACATTAAGTTTATATGTATGTCAAATGGTTGAGTTTTAGTATCCCTTAATAACTTAGTATCCATTTACACATTGTCAATTATGTATATGTACTTCATTTGATTCAATAGCAATAATGAGAACTATAGTTACGGAGTTAGGTTGGTTCAAACTTGGTTCTTCAATTACCACCATCTAGATAGTTTCTACTTCATATGATATTAGAGGCATAGGGCATGGATCAAAAGTGATGGGGTCCTCTTTCCATATCTTGGATACCCTAGATATCCTAACATCACTTCTTGAGTTTTCTTGGTCCCTTCCTACACCACTGATTCCTATAATCCTTTGTTGAGATTTATCATACTTCCACTTTTTTAATGCCCACTGATTGCTACCATTCTAAACCCATAATTTTTTACCAAATATTTTTTACTCTATTCCCAAATTTTTGGCTCATGAACAAAAGGATTTAACTCTCCATTGGCATATTCTCAATTTCCAAATCAATAAATAAATTCTTAATTTTTAAGGGAAAATGTCTAATGTAATGGCCACATGGTTCTTAAAGGAACTGGAACTTGGAATATTTAAGACATGAATATGTGGTTATATTGTACTCAAAAATTTATCTGTTGAACACTCTTTTACACAAATTTTAACATCTCTAGTCTACATGGTTTCAAGTCGTGATAAATCTCTTTGTCATTCTAGGGTCCAAGACTATCTTCTCCCAAGGTTTTAGGACCATCCTTGAGCATATACAAAGAGTAAAGTTTGGCCACTTGTATTTTCACCCTTTGATAATGGAAACATCTCACTTGTTATGGGTAATCAATTTGGTGAGATGAATCTCTAGAATTAAGGGCTAACTCCTTGAATGTGTCTTAAAATGATTTCACCTATATGAACTAATTGTTTTTGCGGAAAAGGGTTAGATTTTTCATGAAACAAATAATATTCTAGGGGCTGATGCACCAATATTTTTACCATAATACTATCATACTCTATCCCAAAGATACAAGGCATGCAACACTAGTCTAAGAGTCCTAAAATGCACTAGTATCAATATTTCAATATATAGGTGACATACATGGAGACTATCCAAGGTAAGTGGAAAAATAGATCATTTTTGGATAATAAGTATTGTTTTTACACTTAATAAAATATACATGCACTTAAAAACACTTCATATTACCTAAAAGGCATGGAATCACTTACATCAAACATGGAAGGATTGAGAGAAAGCAAGGATAAATGAATATCTCTTAACCATTCACTATAAATCTCTTCACACTGTTTTACAAGATGATATATCAACTCAAAATAGATTAAATTTATTTTCTAAGACAAGTATAATTTTGAAACTAGCAGGGCTTCACAATACATGGTGTGGTATTATATTACAAAGGCCAAAATGATAGATCTTATAGAACTTGAGAGAGAGAAAGGAGAAGAGATAAGTCTAAAGGTCATAAGGGCACATGTCAAGTTGAGTACAGGAGTTAAATATTCATTATAAGAAGATTTAAAATTAACCATGTAAAGGTAGGAAGCATAAGTGTCAATACAATGCATGAAACTCATGAAAAGTGGTATGAAATTCCTTTTTTTGGCTCATAAAATTGCCTTCATCATCCACACCTATTTGAACATCCCAAAACTGACTCAAGATAGGTCTGATGATTGTAATAAGAGGTAAATATTCACACATGCTTATCCATTCATTGGTTGTAGTCCTAGTCATTTGGAATCATATAGAAATGAGCCATTCCTACCTATAGTAGAGAAAGTCCTCTTCCACACAACTTGCACACTTGGCTTCTAAAAAGAATCAATTTTAAACGTAAATTCATGAAATGTAATGGATGATAGTTTTTAAGGCCTTCCATGTCCTTAGAGGCATCAGTCACACCTTAAAATTAGATCACTTAAAGTTTTAAACCCTTCTTACTAATTTTGTCACTATGTCAATTTTGATTGGTTAAGATGAAACAACTAGTTGAGGCACTTAGGAGTTGTTCCAAGACATTAAATTGTTAAGGGGAGTTACCTTAAGTCTTATTCTTCCCTTCCATGTGATTTCCATCTCTTATAACCTCTTAAAACTTATACAACCCATTAAATAGTCAAAAATACCATGTTTTGTAGTCCATATGTATAGATCCATATAACTCAAAAGGATGGGAAGGAGCTTGAAAGAGTATTATGTAAGGTTTAAGTTATTTCATGATCAAACTAGGCTATTAGAGTATCTATCTCCATTTCCTCCATTAGGTATATAACCAAGATTTGTAAGGGTTTTAAATATTTTTGACCTCTTAAGCTTTATTCATATAGATTTCATGTTCAAATCTCAACTTAATGCCACAAAAGAGTTTATTAGTAACCTATATAAATCCTCCAATATTATTGAGTCTCGATGCAAAGAATCAAAGGATATGTGAGCATCCAAATTGCTTTATTAAGCTTGTTTCTTCCATTTGCATAGTCTTGAGGTGATTAAAAGATAAAAATGACTTTTCCATGAATTAAACTACATATTAATAGATTATAAATATCTAAATACATCCTAGAAACATGATTCAATAGGTTAGAAATCTCATCTCAAGGTGAAAGTGAAAATGATTCCCCTATTTAGACACTAAGATAAAACCTTGTCCTTTAGGCTTCACTATAACCTTAGAGTTTTAGGACACTTTTATGGAATTATAACTTATGTGATTAATTATTCATGTTTGTTTTATGTTTTGAAACTCCCTAAACCTTCCTAAAAGGTAATTATATCTTTAGTTCAACTATTTTGTCTCATCTTCTTAAAGACTATAGAATTTGTTCATAAGGGTAGTGCCCTTTATCTAAGAGAAAATAAAGGGAGCTTCCCCTACTTGATCAGTCCAATTGGTCATTTAAAGGGATTTTATATTTTGTAAATACCTTATCCACAAAATTGTATCCCTTGGTCATATTATTAGGCCCTCTAAAAACACTAAAAAATGAGATAGACTGCTAGAAAAGGGACTGTGTAGAGGGTTTCCTCTAACAAACTATGTGCTACTTGTCTAGAGCCCCTTATTTATTATATATCCACTATAAAAATCCTATGTATACTATCATGGTAATGATATATTTACTAAAATATCGATTCAACACTCTGATCCTTCATGTACCCTTCATACTCTTAAACTCACAAGATTGTGTATAATTTATTGACTGTGCCTTTATTTTCCTCACTCAAAGGTGACCCTTTCATAATATTATCTTATAGGAAATGTACATAGGATTATTTTGGATATCCTAGGGTCACTTAAACTTTTTTGGTACTTATTTTATTATATCCCATGTAATACAAGTCTCACAACATTACTCTTAAGCTTATTTCCTTATAAAGTTCAACTGACTGTGTTGAAGCAAGACAAGGACCCACCTATCGATGAAAATCACATTTTTGGAGATGATCACCTTGATATAAGGTATTTTTAAACTCCTAATTCTATCTGATATTCCTTGTATTCACCTATACCATGCATTTTCCATGCTAAAAACCTAGAAAGGTCATCAAATGGGTCACTATTGTCACAATCAACTATGTTTGGACCAAAAAGATCCTATAGGAATATATGGAAATTACCATCTTGATCCTCGATCCCTATTGGAACCTTATTGAGAAAAAAATTTCTTTTCAAATTAGCATGATCATCCATTATAAATCTATGTTCCATTTTCAACTTTCAGTGTTAGATACTTTCAATAGACCCTGAAACCTATAGGTATTACTCCTAGAAATAGTGGTTCAAGGGCATTTTGAGGCCTTCTAACAATTGACTTACATTGATCCTCCACCCTCTAAAATTTTCATATCTATTTTCCATGATTGACTCTAAAAATGGTGAAAATTTATCTGCAACATAAAATGGTGAATTCACTTGTAACCTAAGATGATTTGTATATTCAAACACCTTGAAACACTAAAAAAATCATGGGGATAATTTGAGGAGGGAGTAATAATCATATGAAAACAACATAAATATGTGAATTTTATGGATTTGTTTAAACCAAGGCAAAACTTATAGGGTGCATAGATTAGCAAGCAAAATAGATAGGTCAACTTCTTAGGAATGGTTGATAAAGCTCAGTTCACCATTCCTCTACAATAAAATAGAAAATGGAAGGTAAATGAGTGTCAAATAAACCCCTGAGATAATTTTTCTTGAAACCTCCATTGCTAACCATACCAAGTATAAACTTGAAGACCATTTTTTCTTTCCAAGACTAGTGGAAGGAGAAATAAGTGGTTTTCTTCATATTTTGGAGCTTCTATTAAAACTAATCACTATATAAAGTATTTATAATACAAATGGACACTCTTGGAACATCCTAAACTATGGTATGTCATACAAGTCTATACACCTCATTAAATGCTCATGTTTTTCAAGAAAATTGCCCTTTTTTCTAAATAACCTACCACTTTTTAGTTATTAATAGTTACTAAATACTTATTATAACACATGTTATATTACATGATACTTTTAAACCTTAAAATTTCCATAGGATGTTGTATAAGTCATTTAATGCCCTATTATGACCTTCAAAATGAATCAAAATGATAAGTTAACTAATAAGACTAATGACCAAGACTAATATATCATTAAATGACATCAAAGACAATTAATAAAACTTATTAGACAATATTAAACCTCTTATAAACATTTAACTATAAATTTTTTACCTATAGATTTCAAAATTTGACCTATAGGGTCAAATTTGGTTAATAAATTAGTGACTCATAGGGGTAGTATACCTACTATACTAACTAGACTAGTAGCATTATCAATCCATTAGGCTATGGAGTCATAGGTACACAAATTTTGACATACACTTTGACTTTGAAAACAAACAATACACAAGAAAACCTAATAAGAAGCAACACACAAAATAAGAAACTAAGCAAAAACACACTTGTGCTTCATGAGCACTTATGGAACACACACATCAAACTAAACAAATGAATCAAACACTAACTAACCTAGGATGAAAACTCCCTCTTGGAACAAAGGGTAATTTTTAAACCTTACTTTCTTCTTGACATAGAGGATTTAACAAGAAATGTATCCTTTTGACCTTTAACATTGATGACTCTATCTTCTTCATGGTGTTTGCCAACTTCATTGGCATGGTATTCAATGAGAATAAAGCAACCCCATATATATTTTATATGGAAATTAACTCCTCCTGCATCTAAATAGTCTTAACCTTCTCATGTACTTGGCCTTTACTATGCAAGTTTAAAAGTATGATAGTCTTTTCAATCTTAATCTCCTCCTTAACATAATGTGCTTGATGTTTAGAAGAACCAAGCTTTCCTTCACCATGTTACCACATCCCTAAATGTGTTTTTAACTTAGATTAAGCTCTTGATTATCTTTTAAGTAAAAAAATATCTACCTTGACATCATTATCTGTGTCTAAAACTTCTTGTACACTAGCATCATCAAATGACTTTGGGATAGTAGGTTCTTAAACAACAAAATGACCTTCATCTTTATGTTTGATTGAAAACTCAAGACCATGTTTATTAGGCTCATCATAAAAATTATCATTAGCTATGAAATATTTTGGATAAGAAAAAAACTTTACCCAACTTATCAAATTCCTTGCATATGGCATTGAACTTTTTCCATAAATCTTCTTCCTCATGAATGTCATCTTTAAAGGATATTTCCTCTACCTTGGTCTCATGAGCCTCTCTTAGGACTACCAGTTTTTGGGGAGTGACTTGACCTTCATCTTTGGTATTAAATTTTACTTTATGTTTGAGATGGTCATACACAACTTCATGATCAGGTATTGAGTCTTCCTCAAATACCTCTCTCTTAAAGTATTGGCCACATTACTCATGGATGAGCATTACCTCAAAAATGAAGGCATTAGAGTCTAATTCATGGATACACATCCCTTCAAATATGGAGGCACCATCTTATGGATTTCCCTTTTATTCACAAATAGGAGTCCCTATGATGATCTCTTCCTCATAGTCACTCATGAGATCTTCTTGATCAACCATGAATTGAATTTTATATTATTTACTTGATTCTCTTAATATGGATTCTTCTTAAAAAATGGGTGAGGTGAGAGGTTAATGGATGGACTCATGTGAAGGATCTATGATATGAGGTGTAGTGGAAGGTTTATGAAATAAAGATGGAGTATGAGGGGTATTGGAACGTTGATGAGTTGAAGATAGAGTGTGAGATGAAGGAGAAAGCTTATGAGTGGATTTGGGAAAGAGAAAAGTGCTAGTAAGCTCATAAGGAAATGAATTCTTTGACTAATTAGAAAAACTAGCATCTACATAAGCAAGAGTTACATTTTTAGAATGTTATCTTTGTGTACAATCCATAGAAACATATAGTTTCATATTAAAACAATAATAGGAGTACACCTGAGGTTTATAGGCATCATGGTATAGATTATAGGGCTCACATTGGGATTGATAGAGAGGTGTTTCATAATAGGTTTCTTGGTAGCCTTCCTTATAGGGTTTTCCAACAACATGGTGTCTATATGGAGAGGGAAATGAAGGGTTATAAGGATAACCAAAGTCTTCATATTCTTTTTTATCAACATCATAACCTTCTTGAAGAGTAATATTACAAGCTCTAATATGATCCTTACCAATCCCAATATGGTCATTAGTATCCCTATAACCAACCTTATTATGAGTTGTATCAGGCTCATGTTTAGGTTGGTAAGGATCATACCAAGGATAATAATGAGTGCCATAAGCTTGATAAACCTCATCAACTCATTTAAAACAATACTCAACACTAAAGTAAGCCATAAAACTTTATAGGAAGCAAGAACATAAGGAATGATCATTAATAATATTCAAAAGGAATTCCTAGGTTAATTGACCAACTGATGTAACCTTAGATTAACCATTGATGTTTAGATAGATGCCTCCAAAGGCTAGTGTTAAAAGACAACACCAAAAATATTTTAACTTCTTAGACTAAGAGTACTACCAAGCATGCCAATAACTATTGTCACTTAGATTTTCACCCTTTGAGGATATGTCTCATCTCTCCTAATCCAAGTGTCACAATGGAAACATCTCACTTTATATGTGTAATAAATTTGGTGAGATGAATCTTTAGAATTAAGGGCTATCTCCTTGAATGTGTCTTGAAATGCTTTCACCTATACTAATTGATTATTTATGGGGAAAAGAGTTAGATTTTACATTAAATGAAACCTATTCTAGGGGGTGATGCACCAATATGTTTACCACAACACTATCATACCATATCCCAAAGAGAAAAGGCATACAACACTAGTCTAAGAGTCCTAAAATGCACAAACATCAATATTTTAATATGAAGGTCACATGCATGGAGACTATCTAAGGTAAGTAGAACCATAGATCAATTATGGATACTAAGGCTTCATTGTGCACTTAAGAACATATCCATACACTTAAAAACACTTTATATGACCTGATAGGCATGGAATCACTTGCATCAAACATGGAAGGATTGAGAGAAAGAATATTTCTTAACCATTTACTATACATATCTTCACATAGTTTAACAAGCTAATATATGAAATCAAACTAGATTGAATTTATTGTCTAAGACAATTATAATGTCAAAATCAATAAGGATTTTCCATACATGGTGTGGTATTAGATTACAAAGGCCAAAATAGTAGCTCTTATAAAACATCAGAGAGAGAGAGGAGAAGAGAGAAGTCCAAAGGTCACAAGGACACTTTTCAATATGAGTAAAGGAGTTACATATGCATGAGAAAAATATGTAAAATGAACCATGCAAGGTTTGGAAGAACAAGTATCAATATCAGGAATGAAACTACTTATGTTGGCTCAAAAAATTTCCTTCATCATCCACACCTATTTGAGCATCCTAAAACTAACTAAGGAATTGTCTAATGATTGGAATGATAGGGAAGGATTTTAGACATGATTCTCCATGTATTGGTTGTAGTCCTAGTAATCTAAAATCATTTAGAAATGAGACATCATTACTTTTAGTAAAAAAAACCTCTTCTACACACCTTACAAACTTGGTTTCCAAAAATCATCAATGTTTCATGAAAATTCATAAAAGGGAGTTGATGAAACTTTTTAGGACCCTCCATGTTTGTAGAAGCATCAAGCACACCTTAAAATTAGATCACTTGAAGTTTACCACCCTTCTTACTATATTGGTCACTATGACAATTTTTATTGGCTAAGATGAAGCAGTTGGTTAAGGAACTTAGGATTTGTTTCATGGAGTTAAATTAACATAGGTAGTTATATTAAGTCTTAATCTTCCTTTCCATGTCAATGGAATCTTTTATAACCTTTTATAACCTACACAATGCACAAAATAGTAAAAAATACGCTATTTTTAATTCCATCCAAATAATTCCATACAACTCATAAGGATGGGAAGGATTCTAAAATAATATTCTATAATGATTGAGAGATTTCATGATCAAACTAGGACATTAGAGTAACTTTCCATCTCCATTTCCTCCATCAAGTCTATAACCAAGGTTTTCAAGGATTTTAGATATTCTTGACCTATAAATATTTATTCATAAAGATTTGACATTCAAATATCAAATTAATTCCACATAATAGTTGGTTATGACCCTATCTAACTTCTATAATCTTCTTGAGTCTCCATGCAAATTATCAAAGGAGATGTGAGCATCCAAATTACACATTCGAGCTTGTTTCTTCCATTTTCACATGCCTAAGGTGATTTTAAGCTTTAAAATGACTTTTAAATTAATTTATATACATATTAATAACTTATAAATATCTAAATCCATCCTATAAACATGATTCAATAGGGTACAAATATCATCTCAAGGTGAAATTAAAATTGACTCCCCCATTTGGACACTAGGACAAAACCTTAACCTTTAGGCTTGACTGTAACCTTGGAGTTCTATGACACTTTTTTAGATTCTACCTTATGTGCTTGATTTATCATTTTTTTATTTTTTATTTTTAACTCCATACACCTTCTTTAAAGGTGCCTATAACTTCTAGTCTACTCTTTTGTCTCCTCTTCTTAAAGACTACATAATCTGGTTATAAGGGGAGTACCCTCTATCTAAGAAAAAATAGAGGGTACTTCCCCTATTTTCTTAGGAAAATTTATCATTTAAATGGATTATATAGGTTTTAAATACCTTCTCAAAATTTTATACCTTATTCATATGACTAGACCCTCCAAAAATGCTAAAAACTAAGACAGACTGCTAGAAGAGGGACTGTGTGCAAGGTTTCCTCCAATAGACTGTGTTTTACTTGTCTAGAGACCTTTATTTGTTTTATATAAACTATAAAAAGAATATGTATATTCTCACGGTCATTATATATTTTCTCCAATATCCATTAAACACTTTTACCCTTCATATACCCTTTATATTCTTGAACTCACAAGACTATGTATATTTGCCTCATTGTGCCTCTATTTTCCTCACTAAAAGGTGACCCTTTCATAATATTGGATTATAGGAAATGTCCATAATATTATTTAGGATATCCTATGGTCACTTCAAATTTTTTTCGACTCATTTTATTAGTGCCCATGCAATACAATTCTCGCAACATTACTCTTAAACTCACTACCTTATATAGTTAAACTGACTATGTTAAAGCAGGACAGGGACCCACCTATAGGTACAAATCACATTTTTAAATCTACTCACCTTGATATAAGGTATTATGAAACCCATAATTCTATATAATATTTATTTTATTTACCTATACCATGCTTTTTAAATGATAAAATCCTATAAAGGTCATCAACTGGGTCATAGTTATCACAGACAACTATGTTTGGATCAAAAGGATCCTTTAGGTATGTATGGAACTTACCACCTTACTCCTCAACCCCTATGGGAAAATTTTTAAGGTAAAAATGTCTTCTTAAAATTATCATGATAATCCATTATGAAAATATGTTCCATATTCAACTATGTGTGTTAGAGACTTTCAATAGAACCTAAAACCTTTAGGTATTACTGCCTAGAAATAGTGGTTTAAGGGGCATTTCGGGGCCTTATAACAATTGACTTAAAATAATCCTCCACCCTAAAAAATTTTAATATCTTATCCATGATAGAGGATAAAATTTTTGGTCATTAATATTCATAAAACAAAGTCTCAACCATATTATAAGATATCAACAAAAATTCAATGAACTTAGTTTTGCACTTTTAGGGAAAGAAACCCTAAACTCAGTAATCTCATGTACAAGGTGGTATATCCTTCCATTTACAAATTTGGTCTTTCAATTATATCTTAAATGATAAAAAAAACATAATAAGAATTCAATGAGGGTTCCATTACATTCCTTAACACTCTATTCAGTACCTCAGTCCTCTGTCAACACCACTTGTAGGTGACTATTATCATGTACAGGCAGGTAGTATGAATATCCTCCAAAAAATATATTTTTTATGATCATTTTATCACTATTAATTACTTACGTTATTTTTTAATACATTTTTATCACTATGGTAATCTTGAAACATGTCTCAAAACCTTTACTCTAACATGATATTATCTTCTAAGTACCTATAGGTGCACAATCATGGCAGATTGTATGGAAGCTCTGCATATGAATACCATAGTGTTATATTTATCATTTTAAATCTCATAAAACTAAATCATATTTATATAATTTATCTCACATATTTAAAACCTTCAATTTTTCTTTTACAATGTGGTTATATCTAAACCATCATGGCTGATTGTGCATGATAGTCATAGAGTAAACTAATTGTGTGATATCTTATAACTACACCCATGGCACATTATCTAGAGAATGATATTGAGAAATAAAATGGAACTATTATGTAATTTAAAACATGTAAATCAACCTATTCCAACCCTATAAATCCATGATCAAACATGAGGATATGAAAATGGTGAAAAATTGCCTGCAACATAAAATGGTGCATTCACGTCCAACCTGAGATGATTTGCATATTCAAGAACCCTAAAACACTAAAACAAGAATGTGGATAATTTTAGGATGGATTAAATCATTTGGAAATAACATTAGTGGGTTAATTATATGGATTTTTTCAAACCATGCCAAAACCTATAAGGTGCATAGATTAACAAGAAAAAAAGATAAGTCAACTTCTTAAGAATGGTTCATAAAGCAGAGATCACCATTCCTCTACAAAAAAACATAAAATGAAATTTGAGTGAGTGTGTAGTACACCCCCAAGAACATTTTTCCTAAAACCTCCATTAGTGACCATGCTAAGTACAAACCTAAAGACCATTATTGCTTTCCAAGCCTATTATAAGGAGAGATAAGCAATTTTATTCATTTCTTGTCGATTATAATCAAAATAATCACTAGAAAAAGTGTGTAAAAAAGAAAGGGACACTCTTAAAATATCCTCAATTATGGGAGGTCTTACAAGTCTATTCACCTCATTAAATACTCATGTTTTTCAAGAAAACTACCCTTTTTTAATAACCTACCACTTTTTAGTTGTTAATAGTTAATAAATAATTTTTAGGACACATGTTATGTGTCATCATCCTTTGAAACCTTCACATTTACCTAAGATGCGATACAAGTCATTTAATGCCCTATTATGACCTTTAAAATCATTGAAAATGATAAATTAACTAATAAGAATAATGACCAAGGCTAATATATCATTAAATGAAATCAAATACATATAATACACCTTATGACACAATATTAAACCCCATATAAACTTTTAAAGATCAATTTTTTACCTATAGGGGTCCCAAATTTGACCTGCAAGGTCAAATTTGGTTAACACCAAGTGTGCAAGTGACCTAAACAAATAAAGTTTAATACAATGAAAGATAGATATTCTACTCTACCCACTTCCATGAAAAAACTCCCAATTCAATATATAGAACTATAAAATTATCTCCAACTCTAGTAATCCATTATTTTATATTCTCAAGAGTGATGTGCTCAAAAAAATTTCATGATTGAGAAGCAAGTGTTATGGTTCCTAAAAATGGAACAAAAATATTGGGATTTTTATCATTATTATATCTTTAAAGCTAGAGTATATCCTAACAAGCTAACACATTGGCCCTTTCACCCAAGATTGTGGTCTTGCATGGTTAATTGAAGCATGCATCTAGAGACCAGTTCCTATAATTTTGGTGCTCAATGTAATTACCTTAGTCATATTCTTCCCTTTA
>JARHVA010005120.1:705000-722500 GCA_037957365.1 Torreya grandis | reverse complement strand
CATGAGTGAAACCTTCTTGCCTCTTGAGTTGCTATTTGATAAATGTATAGGGTTATTGGACACTTATATATGGCTAAGGATCCCTATATGGTTTGAAGGGGAAATTGAGTGCCTTGTAAAGGTTTGAAGGCTATTAGTGTGGATGTACACATTAATACCCATTGAACTGTGTATCATCTTTTAGGAAACCCCTTTCCTTATGTAATCCTATAGTGATGATCATACTTGAATAAGTGGATAATTGACCCAATATTTTTATGGTTTGTCTACTCCTCATGTCCAAAACCATGTCGATGCATTATTTATGGTAATTTTATGTAGTGGGCTCTACACGTAGCTCAATTACATACTCTATTAGCAATCATTGAAAGTTGTTTCTAGGGTTATTTTAGATATATGATAAATTATTTAGATGTTTATATTACAAAATATGATTCTTATTCAGTTTCAAAGACATCTATATTTTACACTTCCTCTTTATAGGAACTCATTCATTCATATTACACTATGGAATAAACATACATGCCCATCGTAGATATAAGTGGTTAGCTAATTTTATTTAAATTTATATATAGATTCTTTGCTTTTACTTCACTACTACTTCTTCTACCCCATATTGAAGAATTATTCTAGACCTTAAATTTATTTTCACTTTGGTCACATACCCTCTTGATTTTCAAACCAATTCAAATAATCAAAAAAATGATCTTACATTACTTTCAAATTCTCAATTCACTTCCTTACTATTACATATATATTATTTTATGTCTTCCTTTGCATTTACATGACCATATTTTCCTATTTTTATATGAACACACATATATTATTTCCCATTATGGCTATTAACATCCTTATCTACATGATTATGACTCAAATACACATAAATTGGGGGCACATTATTTGCCTTCTTCTCACACTATGTTTTATCACCTTATTGAGGATTCTATGAATCCCTCCAATTTCATTTATTTTTGAAACCTTTTTTCTTACCACTTTTCAAATATTTTAATTGAGAATATTTCAAAAATTCCAAAAAATTCATATATATATAAAATATAAAAAATAAGACCTAGAAGAATTTTTGAATGTTGATAGTTTAGTTATTTACATATGCTAGTTATTTAATGTCAATAATATATCATATTTTAATTTTAAATTCATAATTATTTTCATGAGGTATTTGAGTGTGATATGGGATAATGTTTCTTTGATGTTAGGATTCCATTTTTACTTAATAGCCTTGCTAAGTTGGGGGCATATCTTCATTCTCCATGAATACTTCAATAGGTTGTATCTATCCACAACCTCTCTCCCATGATGGGATATATATAATACACATGTTTTATTAAACACTCATACTCTACATTGTGTTACATGAATATATTTTTTTTTTGTTAAAAATGGAACCGAAATATATGGTTGATGTAGAGTAGTCTTATTTCCTTTATGATTAATTCTTAATTTATTACATGATAGGTTAGGAATTTCTTGCTCATTATATGTTTTTTTTGGCTTTGTGTATGTAATATATACATGTTATTGATTGTATGGCATCATCATTCCATTTATGTGGGGATCTCGGTCATTTGTGTTTATGTGTCATTCACATGTCCCTTGTATGTGGCATTTAGGAGTTATGTGTGACATTATATACAATTTTACTGACATTATAATAAGATTATTACCTCTTCATTACTTTTTACTAGGGTTCCATAATTCATATCATGTATTATTTATATTTTTAATCTTGTGCCATGATACATATCATGCATGCCATGCTTATGTGTTTCAATACTATATCTATATAACACATGTTTCATATGAAAATCAATGATATATTGAATGTTATGATATAATTTAATTATTATATTCATAATCTATTACATGATTACATATTTTACAATCCTCTTTTAAGATTAACAAATTTCAAGCTATGTTTCTCATCTCAAAAATGGGGAATCAAAATGGGGTTGTCTTGAGAATTCAAGACCTCATGAGTAAAAAATTGTATAGTTTATATGGCTTAATTAGAGTATATATAGAAGGAAGTGGTTAGTATTTTATCATCATCTTGTGAATTATGTTCCTATTGAATTTTTGTGGAGGTTGCCCCTTCAAAGTTGATTAGTGATATTTATAGAGTACTTTACTCTTTTGTCAATTATTATTGTGAATATACTTATTTTCATCATATTTATGAAATATATTACTATAATGATGTGAATTATCTAAGTAATTTCATTATAAATTCTATCATAACTATAAATAGTATAACAATATAAATAAATGTGATAATCTAATATGAAATCTTATGTAAGCCATTATTCGACCTGACATATCCCTAGACACACTATAGGTTAATGGCATAATATGAACCTCCCCTTAAAAAAATGTTTCCCTTAATGTTGAACAATTTTGTATGATTCTATCAAAAATATTCATCCTCCCACATTGCATCTTCATGATTCATATTCTACCACTTGATCAAATACTCCTTAATCTCTCTTATTCTTAGCCTTTTAGTGTGAATCTAAGAGATATTCTCAGGTTAGAGAATGATTTGGCCTTATTCATCAACTTTTGGTAACTTGGTATAGATATAAAATCTTTTTCATATCACCTTATTTGTGTAAGGTACATGAAATATAGGATGTATGTGAGTAGACTAGGGTAACTCTAGCTTGTATGTTAAAATGTTAATTTTTAGCATGATATAATAAGGGACATAATACTTATAATAAAAAATATCCCTTTTTTACTACTTCAGAGACATAATTACATGGATTCAATAACATAAATACCCACTCATCCATGCCAAAATGTCTTTAACTACAGTGATGATATGGTTTTTTATGTATCATTATCAAATTCTCTCTCAAACTAACTAGTACCCCATGTTGATGTTGAATGTTTTCTTAAACATCTTGGACCTTAGGCAACACTACAAATATTATGTGATGTATGGGGGTCGATAACAATAAACTTCCATAAATGGAGAAATTTTAGAAGAGGTATGGAAAAAAGTGTTATACCACCAATCTGTTAGTGGCAACCAATCACCCATTATTCTTTTTTATTTGATACAAAATAATGAATATAACCTTCTAGGCATTTATTAATTACCTATGTTTTTCATAATATTAAGGATGATATGATGAGACATGATCCAACTAAGTACCCAAATAGGAGAATACATTTTTACAAAAATTACATGTAAATATGGAATCGTGATCACTTATAATTATTTGTGGAGCACCATGTAGCTTTTTTACTATATCCACAAAAGTAGTGACTACTATGCTAGCTACAAATGGTTATGACAAGGATAAAATGTGAGCATATTTTGTGAGTTGATATAAAATTTCTTGAATATTTTTTTACCTATAAACCTTGATAACCCTTTAATTAAATATATGGAAACTTCCTCACACCTCTGGATAGGAATGGATAAAGGCTATAAAATACCTAGTTTTTAAAATTATTTCACCCTTGTTCTCTTTACACACTTGTATTTAGCGACAAATTTATATATATCCCCCTTGATTCCTTCAAAAAATAAATCCTATTTGATTCTAAGAAAGGTTTTCAAAAATCCTAATTACCCCTTATTAGATATGCATGAAGATCCTTAAAGATATTGTTCTTGAGGATATATTTCTTACATAGGTATACTATATATTTATAGCATAATGCATTCGCATTCCACTCAAATTTGGTATAAGCACTAGAACCTTTTTAGATATTTTGAACCATAACTTGTGTATCCTTATCATTATCCCATTTTGATCTTGCCTCTTCCAACCAATCTACGAATGAAATGGTCATTACACATAACAATGCCTCAACGGATTCATCCTTACTAAATATTGCATATACAAAAACATTCTCTTTTAATTTATTATATATGATTTCAATGTCATATCCCATAATTTATGTTACCAATTTTTTTTTTCCAATGATAATTGTTGTTCCAAAAATTATTTTAGACTATCATGATTAATACTTACCTTAAAGTTTCTACCATCGGATATAGTCTCCATTTATTAATTGCACAAATAATATATAGCATATTTTTCTCATATATTGGCTTTATATTTTTTTACCCTTGAGTTAATAATTCTAAAATGTAATGAGTCTTCCTTCCTACATGAGTAATGCACCCATACTACATATTAATGCATGACATTCAACAATAATTATTTTGTGAAAATTAGGGGTAGCCAAAATAGGAGTGGTGCACACATCCTCCTTTAGATTCTCAAAGGAATTGGTCATTATTTTGTTCCAAAGGAATGATTCATTCAACAAATTTATGAGTGGTGTTGTTATGTTGCCATAATTTTTCATAAATCTATGATAATATCCTACTAGCTCCAAAAAAACATGGATGTTCTTGAGTTTTTTTTATCACCTACCACTCCATCATATATTTTATATAATTAGGGTCAAATTTGAATCCTTCATGTGAAATAATATGACCCAAGTATTCTACCTCTTGGACTCTAAAATCATATTTTTAAGGGAAAAAAAGAACATAGTTTTTCTAAAAAACTATAAATTATTTATATAGACTTTGAAAGCATAAAATATATAACACATTTTGAAGGTTTTTTATAATTATAAGTTATTCTAGAGATATTATTACATGTTTCAAATGTTATAAATGTTATTCCTAATTTTGTTTTTAATTAGGATGTAACTAAATAATACTAACACAAATTTCCTCATAAAAGGACTTAAAATAGTGTTCATAAAAATTTAAAGTGTGAATGGTGCATTTGTGAGAACAAAAGGCATGACCAAAAATTCATAATGTCTACATGATTTTTTAAAGTTGTTTTAGGGATATCATCATCTCTAATTTAAATATAATGGTACCTAGAATGAAGATATGGTTTTGTAAAATAAATAACACCATGTAACTCATTTAGAAAATCATCAATTATTGGAATAGGTAACTTATCTTTGATGGTGTAATTATTGAGTTCTCTATAGTCTAGGCACATCCTCTAAGTTTCATCCTTATTATGGACCATGACCACTGGGAATTGTTTTTTTAATAATACTCACATTTTCATCTCCTATATCACCTTTTAAATTTCACTCTTCTATACAGATGGATACCTATAGGGTTTAATGTTTGGTGGTTCACTCCCTAAAAGTAATCAAATGTCATGATCATTAAGGTAAATTTTAAGAGCCCTTATTCAAAAAACCCTTATAATTCATTGATGAATCTATAGCTTATTGATTCATAGGCATTGTATATTTTTTGTGTGGTGGTGAATCAAATGAGAGTAGGATCCATAAACATTATTTTTACTTTTTTGTATAGTCATTCAATTACATAGCCTATCCAAATGAAAACCACTAGATATTAGTGCAACCAAATAGAAAAAATTGAATCACATTGAAATGAAACCAAAAAACATAAGCCACCATTCAAATGTAAGGTGTATCTAAATGATAAAGACTACCATCTATTTTTAAAATGTTATTGGTTAGTAAAGGATACCATCCAGTTGTATTGTACAATTGGTCAATAGGATTGTCTTTTAGTTGCACAAATACAACTGAATGGTTTTTTTCATTGGTTATGTAGATGGTAGAACCATTTATTTAGTTAGTTGGTGCAACCAAATGATTGAGAATGTATTTATTTTTATATGCAATTGGTTGTTTTGGTTTTTATAACATGCCTTTTCCACTTATAAATAGTCTAATGGCCCTCATTTTTAAACTCTTACATATCAGTTTTCTTGTTCCCTCTCATGTTTTCCATGGTGATTCACCTATGAATTTGATATTTTATAATGACATGAATTCCACATGCAAATATATTTTCATTAATTTATTATGCCTGAATATTTCTAAACTCCTATAGATCATAGACACATAATATGATTGGATTTCAAAATGCAATTTTGGTGGCCTTGTTTATTGCCATAGTATGAAACTAATTTAACCTTGATGAAATAACTAATATATTTATATGAAAATAAAAATACAAGGTTTAATTTCTACGTAAACTCAAAATTATTATAGTTTGGTAGCTTTCCTACTAATATCCATAATTTGATAGGGATTATTCACTATAATACCAACTCTATAACCACAAAATTTATACTCAAAGATGATGAAAAAAATGGAGTCTATGTATAGCTTGTAGATTATTCCAAACAGTACATATATCATTTCTTTTTCAAATTAAAAATTCAACATTTTATAAATTATCATTATTTTTCACTAGTTGCATATTTTTTCTTTCATTATAGATAGTTGACTTAAAAGGGGCCTCCAAGTTACAAAATATTGAACCCATTTCTGAAAGCCATGGTTCAATTTTTCTTTCAATAATAATATTAAAAGGAATACTAGGAAACATTCCCTTTTGGGTTGTTTACATTCTTCAAAATCTCTTTTGTTTAAAACATATCTAGTCTAAATTTATTTCCTATAGGATCAGAATAAAATTGAATTATGCATGTTGAAATTAGAGTTCAATAATTTCATGTTCCAATTTTAGTTTAGCCTTGTAATATGAAGCCTTATATGACCTTAAGAAAACAATAATTCCATCTATGTTTCATCCAAAAATGATAACAAATTCTTTTTTTGCTGACGAGGAGGAGGATAGTTTAGCATTCAAATGAATCACCAGAATGGTTTACTTTATAAATTATTATAAATTTAAAGCTTAATATTTATTTTTTTATTATAGTTAAAACATCATGCATTTAACACATGAAGACAATTTGTTTTTAAAGGGCATCATGCCCCTGAATGTTCTAGTGATTATAAGTCTATGGAATTATTGATTAATTCATTTCAAATTTCAAAGGTTTTGTGGCTTTCTTCTAAATCATCTCCACATGGAGGTTTTAATACTTTCAAATTTGAATGATAAATATTAAATCATTATTTTATTATTATCATTTTATTCATCTATTTTATTTTTTAAGTTGTCTCTGAATTCATTGAGCTTGAATTTGAAGGAGCTCAAAAAAACCCAAAATTTCATGTGCCACTATTTTATTGAACAATTGTTCAAGGTTTTTTACATTTAAAATTTTAGTTTTTGAATTAAAGTTTCTTAAATTAAAGATTTTATCAACTAAGTGATTGCCTCTTGTATTTGAAACCACCATCATGACTCCCTATATGACACTTAAATTGGAGGACACTCTCTCTCCAACTACAAGTAATAAATGTGTAATTTAAAATTAGCATTATGTTTTTTTTTTTAAATTCTCCATTTTTAAATATAATTCATATTTGTAAAGCACCCTCAATTTGTGACGAAAATTATGCCCCCACCACTACCACCAAACCCAATTTACACAAGGGTAAAAATATTTCATTTCTATCATATAGTAGAGGAACATTGCAATTTTCAGCTTTTGAATTGCCTAATTTATCTCTCAGAGGTGTGGCCATTACACATGGATTAACATGTTCACAACACACTGATCTTGATGAGGAATATTTGGGGATTAAAATTGGATACCTTGATACTGGTTCTTTTAATAACCATGATTTTTTTTCATGCTTTAAGTATAATTGCTTAGGATACATCTTGTACTTATTCACCCCTAGCTCACCAACAATAGGTGATATTGAGTTGTTAGATGATGATAGGACTAATTTTCCATTGAATAATTTTCTAGAATAAAGTATATTTTCAAATCTTAATGAGGGTGTTCTATATGAGATGGATAATTTAAGATTTTGGGATTTTCAAGAGATAGCATTCACAACCACACCCACAGAGTGAATTTGTTCTCATTATTAGAACATGAACCCACAACATTGATAGTTTATTAAGTAAATCAAAATCTAGTTCAAATTCAATTTATAATGATTACAATGATAATATATTGAGTATTATGTTAAACATTTTGGATAATTTAAATACATAATCCCAAGAATAATTTAATAAATGGAGAAGAGACATAAACCTTATTGTCATTACAAATGTAGATAAAGAGAAAGATTTGGTAAGTTACCATCATTTTTAGTAAATTTATTACAGTTATTGTAACATCCCCATAGGGATTTACTAGAATAATACAATAATTTTTTAAAATTATTTACTAAACACTTATTCTTTCATTATATTACACCACAAGAATATAGTTAGTGATATTTAACATACTAAGCATACTAAACATAAGTAAACATGTAACAACAACATTTGCTGATCACTACAAACTTATATAAGAATCATAACTGCATAAAGAGAGTAATCATCTTAAAATCTAGCCAGAACTGGTATAATAATATAGCCATTACTATTAATGTATAATAACTAATTAATTACATTTATAATAGGCATGATGCCTCATCATAAATATAATGATAGATATAATGTTCCATGGATCTCAAGTCACTCTAACTCTTCTATCTCTAATAATCTCAAGTTTAGTCTACATGTAAGTACTACAATGCGGAGGGAGAGCATCATCTAATCACTTTTCCACACTAACCATGGACCATCAACCCCTTTCATAATCTACCAAATTAGGAATGGACCTCCCTTCATAGATGGGTAGTAGTGATGGTGTAGGAATCTAGAGAGACATGATAATACCCATGTGATATAAGATTTCTACTACATGATATGTACCATAAATTTTTTTGTTCTAAACATTATATCACACAAAAATATAAATCATACTTATGAAATGATAATGTCTATTTAACATTACTTTGGCTAAAATTTTCAAATATTTATTAATCTCTAAGATCAATCAATTTCATACACACCACTTGTTCAGATTACCTTCATTTGGAATTGGTGATGCTAACTAAGCTAGCGAAGTGCATATCACTACTTAGTTAGAACCATCAATTCTAGATTTTGATAAAATTTATTATAACCAATTGGTTCATGCAATTATTTCTACTAGCAAGTACAAACACGTGCTAATTACATAAATAATTACTCTACATACATATGGTCCATCAAAAATATGAATGAACTTCATTCTTATTATTCATCACAAAAATAATAATCATGAAAAATAAATTTATTTATCAAAAAGGTAAATATAACTTGTTCTATAGAATATACTTTCCTTAGGTAAATGATAAAGATACTAAATCATTATTTCATAATAGAAAGCTCATAGTGCTTAATTCAAACCAATAGTCATAGCTTATATAATGATTTTTAATGAACTCATTAACTTATACTTATTCATCCATTTATGAACTTAGGCTACATTTGTATAGTTATAGTTCCCTATCCTTCAATATTTCATGACTTATCTAATTAGTCACTACTATAACTATAGGCATCCTACCTATTATATAATTATAGGTTATACACATATAAGAGGAACTAGGTTCTCTTATACATATATTTTGTATATTTATATGATTACATACATCCCATAATATATATAATGTAGAACACATTACTATTTTAATCCACATGAGTTTACATAACTATGTATCATCTCACAATTTATAACCATTTTACATAATTCATTTCATGTTAATACTTTAAGTGTTTTCATACACATCTATAAAGATGTATATCAATAAAAACCTACAACCTTAGGTATTTGATATATAAATATAAAACTATATATATATATATATATATATATATATATATATATATATATATATCAGCTTTAGTGATAATTTGCAATCACTATTTTTATAAATGTAAACACTTTGTTCCACCAATAACACATGCAATTAACTAGTTCAATTTTATCATCTTTTATTTCTATTTTCATAATAATACAATATTCCTTCTAGTTTATACATACAATAAAGAATCAATCAATCAATATATATATATATATATATATATATATATGTATATATATATATATACATATATATATATATATATATATATATCTATATATGTATATATATATATATATATGTATATATATATATATACATATATATACATACATATATATATACACACACATATATATAGATATACATATATATATATATATATACATATACACACACACACACACACACATATATATATATATATATATATATATATACATATATATATACATATATATATATATATACATATACGTATATATATACATATATATATATATATATATGTATGTATGTATGTATATATGTATGTATGTATGCATTTATGTATGTATGTATGTGTGTATGAATGTATGTATGTTTGATTCTCAAAGAGTACCCAAAAACATAGTCAACATTTCCATTTAACCTAAGACATACTCACTGCCTAAAACACAAACAAAAGTAGGTATTTGTATAGGTACATTTAGTTCATCATGATATAGTTTACTTATATATGTTTCCATATATATTTATCTATTTCCAAAATACTTGTTACATAATCCTCTATGTATATATACATGAAATTGACAATCCATATTATAATAAAATCCAAATGACTTAACAAAAAATTAAAATTATTTAGTTCATAATGATTTTCAAACATCTATAAATATTCTAAATTGGAAATACAAAAAACATAGTTTTTAAAAAGGACCAAATGATATGTAAATCTAAGTTCTATCAATTCAGTATCCATATTAAATCTTTATGACACTGTCTACCATAAGTTTGATGCAATTCATCAAATGAACCTAAGGATTATGTAGTGAAATAGAAATATTATATAGAATGTAATAGGATCACACAAAATTATCTAAGCGTATTAATTCACTATAGTTTAACTAAATAAAATTTCATATTTATAACATAGTGCCCAATGTGAATGCATATGTATATACTTCTATGTATATACAAATTCTAGTACCCTTTTATGCTATAAATATTTATATACCCTTGTATTTAATTTCAAACTAACATAGTTTCAAAAATTTTCCAGCAACTATCTTAGGTTTTTATTTAACACAAAGTGTCTCCATTATTATTTTAAAAACTTATTCCTAGACAAGTCAGTTTTTTTAACATATTATTGAATAGCGTTCCAAAACTGAACTATATATATATATATATATTAATACTATATATATATATATTAATACCAAATTTAAGAGTTATATACTCATGGCTAAGACTCTTTTATTTTGAGTATTTATACAAGATTTAAAAACCTATTCTTTGTGAATAAAATCATTACTGAGTTCTATTTATCAAGACTAAGGATTTGAGGATAATGATTTGGTTTTGTGGATGGCTGATCCATCCATAGGGCCAAATCCTTATCTCCAACTATATATAGACTTTGGATTTTAATAAAAACCCTTATAATAAAATACAAATAATTTTTAGCGTTAAACAAACAAAAAATAGAATACATAACCAACCTTTCCAATTTGCTTCTCAAATCTAAAAAACAAGTTGAATCAATATATATCTCATTCTTTCTACCTTATATTCTCCTTTTCTTCTCCTACATCCTTGTCCTCCTTATCATCATCCCCTTCTCTTCCATAACTCCCTTTTTATCATTCTCCATTTCTTCTTCATGATTTTCATGTTCCTATTCATCTTAGTCCATAGTCCATGCAAAAATATGTGGTTTTCCATTTCAACCCAAGATCAATCACCAAGTAGTTTCCAATAGTCAACCTTAAGAAAGCCCAAATTCCAACTTAACTTGAGTTTTTCCTATTTTATAAAACATTTAATATATTAATTTAAAATTTATGCATGGTACTCTACATTACAAGTTTCTGTTATGTTGCTCCACATTCCACTTTTTTAATCATTTACAAACTGATAATTATACCTTCAATTTTCAATGTAGTCTATGCATAATAGCTATATTGCACTTAAATCTTAGGTAAGTATTTTATAATCATTTAATCTCTTTAAATATAAAATAAAGGTAATTAACTCTATCAAAAAGATAGATCAATCAATTATTGATTCTAATTATAATGATATTACTATTTTAGTCAATTACTAGTGTATATAGGTTATATTATACATTTTTATTTATTTTAATAGCTTAAATTATATTAGCATACTATAATTTAAACAATAATTCTATGTATAATAATAATATACACTATTTATTCTATAATCATGTGCTAACATTTAAAACATGCAACTTTAATATCTAACTATAATCAACTTTTAAAATGTACGACCTCCAACAATCAAATACACAATGCATATAACATTTTTAATCTAATGTGGTGTGTACATCTTATCATTTTACTCTATCATCCTTCACCATATCCATATACATCATCCTCTTTGATGATAGTCTCTCTTTATCATGCTCTAAGGGATTAACTCTCATGTATCCAACTCTTAAAAAGAAGGTACTTAGTCAAATATAACTTGATATAAATCATAAAACAATGCTATTAAAAATAAATGTAACATAATTATGATGTGTAAAATTCATAATTATCCATCTAATAATAATGAACTCATGAAATATAAATAACATACATATGTTCCATAACAAACTATGACTTATAATTTAGTTAAAAAATAACAAATCAATTTAACTACCATAATAATATATGAATAACTAGGTAAATTAGTTTAGTGAGAGAATAAGGATGTAACATCTTACCCACATAAAACTTGTCATCATCTTGATGAAACTTAATCATACAATATTTATAAATAACAAACAAAGTTTAACAAAATATAAAATAGTATCTATAATCAAATCAAGTAAACAAATGTGGAAATAACCTAAAGAACTCATCATGGTCCTCCCAAGTAGCACTATCCTTAGAGTATTGGTCCCAAAAGACATTGCACTATGAAACATATCTATTATGAAAATGAATTTTGAGAGTGTTAATTACTCTTATTGGTTCTATCATAACCACACCATGATATAGAACCTACAGAGCATTCTAATCCAACATATGTGAAGGATCAGCTATATACATTTTAAGATAAGATACATAGAAGACATTATGTAATAGATCTAGGTCTAGTGTCAATGCAAGCCTATAATTTATAGGTTTGACCACATATAAAACCTAATAAGGTCCTAAATATCTCAATGAATTTTTTATTGAATTCATAAATTTAATTGATCTCTTTTATATCTTAACACACAAGAATACTTTATCACCTACTAAAAACTACCTAGTTTTTCTCTTCAAATTAACATATCTCTTCTACCTATCATTGGCCTCAAAAAATATCTACATAATTATTCTAACTTACTCCTCTATTTATAATATAATATCAGGTGTATATACTACCTTATATTATAACCTATCCTAATTGATTGTTGTCTTTCAACATCTTCTATAAGTGTTTCAAATAATGTTATCTTCAAAATAGATAGGTATGAGTTGTTATACATAAACTCAACTAATGGAATGTATTATTTCCATTTGTATTTTTGATTCATGCAATACATATGAATAATATCCTCTAGCCCTTGATTAACTCACTTAGTTTGACCATCAGTATATTGGTGATATGTAGTGATAAAGTTTAGTTGCATACCCAAAGCTGAATTTAGAGTTAACCAATATCTATAATTCATTCTCAAATCATGATCCAATATGATCTTCTATATAAAACTATGAAATTGATACACTTCCTTTATGAATCTCTTTACAAGAGTTGGTGCATCATCTATCTAATTTCCTTGTATAAAATGTGCTACCTTGGTTATTTTATCAACTTTAACCAAGATCATGTCATTCCTATTTCATGATAATGGTAATTCTTAGAGAAATTCCATACTAATCACCTACCATTTCTATTATGGTATGTCTATGGGTATAACATTCCATTTAGATGCACATGTTCAATTTCCACTCACTGACATTCCAGACAATATGACACAAAGTCTACTACATCATTTTTTATTCCTTTCCATAAATAAAGTGGTCTAAGCTATGTCATATGATTTGTTACTCCTTGATTTCCTAAATTTGGTGGGTTGTTTAATTAATTAAGAATTATTCTCCTCAAATTATCCCTATCTATCATGTACATATTTTCATTATAACACATAAGACCATCACTCTCAAATTTGTATCCTTTATACCTAGGATTTTGAGCATTCTCAATCAAAGTTTTTTTTGACCTGATCATATAATTTATCTCATAGTGAGAACTAAATCACATGATCCATAAAGAACTCCTTATAGTAGCCATAATTGTTATGTACCTTCTATGACTCAAGGAATCAACTACTCTATTCTCTTTACCTTTGATGTAATTGATATCAAAGTCTTAATTAGATAAAGACTCTAACCAGTGCCTCTGATGAGCATTTAAATTTGGTTGGGTGAAGATGTATTTGAAACCAAAGTTATCATTCTTGGGATCAAATGGTTTTACCAACAAATAATGTCTCCAAATTTTCAAAACATGAACAATTTATACATGTTCAAGATCATGAGGTACATAATTCACCTTATAAATCTTCAAATTCCTTAACTCATAATCTACTAATGCACCATCTTGCATAAATACTCCTTATAATCTATCCCTAGACACATTTGTGATCACTAAAAATTGACCATTAGGATCAATAAATATTAAAATTGGTGCTAAAGTAAGCCTTCTTTTTAATTCCTCAAAATCTACTTTGCACTTATCTTATCAGATAAAACTTTGATTCTTACATTGTATAGAGGTAATCAGATTAGTTATCTTGAAAAATTTGGAAATGAATTTATTGTAATAGCTTGTTAATTCCATGAAACTCTCTACCTCTTGAAAATTATTTGGTGGCATCCACTACATAATGGCTCCTATCTTAGTTGGATCAATAAAAAATCTATCTACTAAGATAATATGTCTTAGATATTGCACTTTATTTTGGAGAAATGCACACTTAGATAATTTTCCATATAACTTGTGCTTTTAAAAACATTATAAAACTATATCTATATGTTGAAGATGATCTTATTCATCCTTAGACTATATAATAATGTCATCTATAAAGACCAAAACAAAATGATCTAGGTAATCTTTGAACACATTGTTCATGAGATTCATGAATGTTGTAGGTGAATTCATCAACCCAAATGGTAACACTATAAACTTGTAATGCCTATATAGTTATAAATGTTGTCTTTAGAATATCTTTATATTTTATACTTAACTAGTGATGTCTAGCTCTATGATCAATCTTATAAAAGATCATTACTTCTCAAATCTGATCTAAAAGATCATCTATTTGAGGTAGTGGATACATATTCTTGATGGTCACTTTATTAAACATTCTATAATCAATACAAAGTTGAAGAGTGCCATCCTTTTTCTTTAAAAAAATAACTGGTATACCCCATGGTGACACACTTGGTCTGATCAACCCTTTGGACAATAATTCTTGAATTTGTGCCTTCAATTTAACTAATTTAGTAGTTGTTATTTTATATGTAGCCTTAGATTGAGGTTTCAATAGAGAAATCAAATTCTTGTTTTGGAGGTAATCTTGGAAATTATTTCAAAAACACATCATGAAAATTTATAAGGAAAGGATAATATTAAATTGATATTCTTTAGTTTCCTTAGTTTCATTTATTTTAATGATAAATTCTTGACATCCTTTACCTTGGGCCTTCCTGAGTTGCATTTTATAAATCTACCTAAGCCTTAACTCCATTTTCTCACCTTGAATTAGTATCTAATTTCCAAAATCATCAAGACACTCAAACCTTTTCAAGTAAAATTCAACATTGACATTATGCTTCATAAGATAGTTGAATCTTAGGATCACATCATATGACCCTAGTTGTGCTACATAAATACCCAAAATCATTATGAATTTTGGCAATATAATTTTTCTTCTACTAAACACTTGTCAAATTTGACTTTGGATTCATTCCCATATTATACTAACCATGAATTTACCATTAAACTAACTTTTATAAATAATTTTTTTATAATTATAAGAGATATACAACATTATTAATTATGTATCTATGAAAAGGGAAATTAGATGTTTAAATAAACTACCTAATAGTTTTATGAGAGAAGCTTAGAATTCAATTTTCTAATTATCCACTAATGTATGAATACATTGATGAAAAGTTCCTTGTTAAGGGGTAGAACCTTTGTTCTTTGAATTACCCTAGATGCATTCACATGCAAAATGGTTACCTCCATAGATGAATCAGCCTCCTAGTGGTCCTTTTTTATCTGACTATTGGTTTCCCTTGAAACCACCTTTAGAACCATTACCTAGTTTCTTACGACCTTAACCACTATTGAATCTAGTATTTTGATTCTTAAATTAACTCTTAGAGTCTACACTCTTTTTCTTCTAGTTCTTCTGCTTTAAATTTGGATTATAACTTCCAAACTACTTCTTAAATGTGTCCTTCACCCGAGCAAGAGATTTCAACTTTTACTCTTACTTGACTCTTTCTCAAAGACTAGGTCCATGGTAGATGGTCCATGAATGTCCACCTCTCCACCAATACAGGGTTTTAATCTCATGATGATTTTTTTAATCCTAAACCTCTCATCTACCTGATACTGAGGTACATATTTTATAAGTTTGGTAAACTACTCCCAATACTCATTCATTGATAAGTCTCCTTGTTTTAGATTTTGAATATATGTAAGCTTCTACTTAAAATATAACTATGGAAGACATTATGATCTAAATAGTGTCATAAACTACTCCCAAATAATGGTGGTTGAGTTTAGATTCATTTCCAACTTCTTATTGGCCCACCATGTAGTTGTTTCCCTAGTGAATGGATAAGCTCTAAAAATAACTTTGGTGACCTCAGTAGTTTTAAATATCAAAATAATTATCCATTTAAGTCAATTGTGCTTCAGATTTATCTCCCATAATAGTTCTATCAAACTTGGGTGGATTCACCATTTTCATATCCCTTACCAAATTTGTGGCTACACATGCTCTTACATCTTTGAGACACTTCCTTATGTCTATGCTATTAAGGTATTTAATACTCAATAAGATGATATTCAATATCTTCCTATTGGGATTCCTCCTTATGTACATGAATTTCATATTCTAGGGCTATGATTTTATCTCTAGTCTAATTCATGGTTGTAAGAACCTGATCTAAGTTTTCTACTTGTTCAGTGGCAAATTGGTTATGATCAAATAAAGGGTATTGGTCATTAACATTATAAGGACCCAATTTTGATGATATTTATCACACCATTATTATCTATGATATCAAAATAATATGAAAATGTTATTAGAGTCATTAAATCCTAGAGTTTGATCGATAACTTTGATATCGCAATGTTACATCCTTAGAGGTATTTACCAATATAATGCAACAATTCTTTTTTTTATTATCTACTAAACACTTATTATTTATTTAGATTACAACATTATAATATAATTAGTGATCTTAAACATACTAAATAATCATATTAAACATATGTAAATATGTAATAAAAATGTTTATTGATCACTATCAACTCATGTAATAATCATAGCTACATAAAGAAAGTAATCATATTAAAATCTAGCCACAACTAGTATAAGAATATAGCCACTATTGTTAATATATAGTAATTAATTAATTACATTTCCAATAGGCATTATTGTTTATCATAAATAAAATTA